>OX467325.1:0-2500 GCA_950108535.1 Agriphila straminella
AACCTAACCTAACCTAACCTAACCTAACCTAACCTAACCTAACCTAACCTAACCTAACCTAACCTAACCTAACCTAACCTAACCTAACCTAACCTAACCTAACCTAACCTAACCTAACCTAACCTAACCTAACCTAACCTAACCTAACCTAACCTAACCTAACCTAACCTAACCTAACCTAACCTAACCTAACCTAACCTAACCTAACCTAACCTAACCTAACCTAACCTAACCTAACCTAACCTAACCTAACCTAACCTAACCTAACCTAACCTAACCTAACCTAACCTAACCTAACCTAACCTAACCTAACCTAACCTAACCTAACCTAACCTAACCTAACCTAACCTAACCTAACCTAACCTAACCTAACCTAACCTAACCTAACCTAACCTAACCTAACCTAACCTAACCTAACCTAACCTAACCTAACCTAACCTAACCTAACCTAACCTAACCTAACCTAACCTAACCTAACCTAACCTAACCTAACCTAACCTAACCTAACCTAACCTAACCTAACCTAACCTAACCTAACCTAACCTAACCTAACCTAACCTAACCTAACCTAACCTAACCTAACCTAACCTAACCTAACCTAACCTAACCTAACCTAACCTAACCTAACCTAACCTAACCTAACCTAACCTAACCTAACCTAACCTAACCTAACCTAACCTAACCTAACCTAACCTAACCTAACCTAACCTAACCTAACCTAACCTAACCTAACCTAACCTAACCTAACCTAACCTAACCTAACCTAACCTAACCTAACCTAACCTAACCTAACCTAACCTAACCTAACCTAACCTAACCTAACCTAACCTAACCTAACCTAACCTAACCTAACCTAACCTAACCTAACCTAACCTAACCTAACCTAACCTAACCTAACCTAACCTAACCTAACCTAACCTAACCTAACCTAACCTAACCTAACCTAACCTAACCTAACCTAACCTAACCTAACCTAACCTAACCTAACCTAACCTAACCTAACCTAACCTAACCTAACCTAACCTAACCTAACCTAACCTAACCTAACCTAACCTAACCTAACCTAACCTAACCTAACCTAACCTAACCTAACCTAACACCTAACCTAACCTAACCTAACCTAACCTAACCTAACCTAACCTAACCTAACCTAACCTAACCTAACCTAACCTAACCTAACCTAACCTAACCTAACCTAACCTAACCTAACCTAACCTAACCTAACCTAACCTAACCTAACCTAACCTAACCTAACCTAACCTAACCTAACCTAACCTAACCTAACCTAACCTAACCTAACCTAACCTAACCTAACCTAACCTAACCTAACCTAACCTAACCTAACCTAACCTAACCTAACCTAACCTAACCTAACCTAACCTAACCTAACCTAACCTAACCTAACCTAACCTAACCTAACCTAACCTAACCTAACCTAACCTAACCTAACCTAACCTAACCTAACCTAACCTAACCTAACCTAACCTAACCTAACCTAACCTAACCTAACCTAACCTAACCTAACCTAACCTAACCTAACCTAACCTAACCTAACCTAACCTAACCTAACCTAACCTAACCTAACCTAACCTAACCTAACCTAACCTAACCTAACCTAACCTAACCTAACCTAACCTAACCTAACCTAACCTAACCTAACCTAACCTAACCTAACCTAACCTAACCTAACCTAACCTAACCTAACCTAACCTAACCTAACCTAACCTAACCTAACCTAACCTAACCTAACCTAACCTAACCTAACCTAACCTAACCTAACCTAACCTAACCTAACCTAACCTAACCTAACCTAACCTAACCTAACCTAACCTAACCTAACCTAACCTAACCTAACCTAACCTAACCTAACCTAACCTAACCTAACCTAACCTAACCTAACCTAACCTAACCTAACCTAACCTAACCTAACCTAACCTAACCTAACCTAACCTAACCTAACCTAACCTAACCTAACCTAACCTAACCTAACCTAACCTAACCTAACCTAACCTAACCTAACCTAACCTAACCTAACCTAACCTAACCTAACCTAACCTAACCTAACCTAACCTAACCTAACCTAACCTAACCTAACCTAACCTAACCTAACCTAACCTAACCTAACCTAACCTAACCTAACCTAACCTAACCTAACCTAACCTAACCTAACCTAACCTAACCTAACCTAACCTAACCTAACCTAACCTAACCTAACCTAACCTAACCTAACCTAACCTAACCTAACCAACCTAACCTAACCTAACCTAACCTAACCTAACCTAACCTAACCTAACCTAACCTAACCTAACCTAACCTAACCAACCTAACCTAACCTAACCTAACCTAACCTAACCTAACCTAACCTAACCTAACCTAACCTAACCTAACCTAACCTAACCTAACCTAACCTAACCTAACCTAACCTAACCTAACCTAACCTAACCTAACCTAACCTAACCTAACCTAACCTAACCTAACCTAACCTAACCTAACCTAACCT